>QPMI01000200.1:0-2500 GCA_004431415.1 Cyanophora paradoxa | reverse complement strand
GGTTAGGGTTAGGGTTAGGGTTAGGGTTAGGGTTAGGGTTAGGGTTAGGGTTAGGGTTAGGGTTAGGGTTAGGGTTAGGGTTAGGTTAGGGTTAGGGTTAGGGTTAGGGTTAGGGTTAGGGTTAGGGTTAGGGTTAGGGTTAGGGTTAGGTTAGGGTTAGGGTTAGGGTTAGGGTTAGGGTTAGGGTTAGGGTTAGGGTTAGGGTTAGGGTTAGGGTTAGGGTTAGGGTTAGGGTTAGGGTTAGGGTTAGGGTTAGGGTTAGGGTTAGGGTTAGGGTTAGGGTTAGGTTAGGGTTAGGGTTAGGGTTAGGGTTAGGGTTAGGGTTAGGGTTAGGGTTAGGGTTAGGGTTAGGGTTAGGGTTAGGGTTAGGGTTAGGGTTAGGGTTAGGGTTAGGTTAGGGTTAGGGTTAGGGTTAGGGTTAGGGTTAGGTTAGGGTTAGGGTTAGGGTTAGGGTTAGGGTTAGGGTTAGGGTTAGGGTTAGGGTTAGGGTTAGGGTTAGGGTTAGGGTTAGGGTTAGGGTTAGGGTTAGGGTTAGGGTTAGGGTTAGGGTTAGGGTTAGGGTTAGGGTTAGGGTTAGTATAGGGTTAGGGTTAGGGTTAGGGTTAGGGTTAGGGTTAGGGTTAGGGTTAGGTTAGGGTTAGGGTTAGGGTTAGGGTTAGGGTTAGGGTTAGGGTTAGGGTTAGGGTTAGGGTTAGGGTTAGGGTTAGGGTTAGGGTTAGGGTTTAGGGTTAGGGTTAGGGTTAGGGTTAGGGTTAGGTTAGGGTTAGGGTTAGGGTTAGGGTTAGGGTTAGGGTTAGGGTTAGGGTTAGGGTTAGGGTTAGGGTTAGGGTTAGGGTTAGGGTTAGGGTTAGGGTTAGGGTTAGGGTTAGGGTTAGGTTAGGGTTAGGGTTAGGGTTAGGGTTAGGGTTAGGGTTAGGGTTAGGGTTAGGGTTAGGGTTAGGGTTAGGGTTAGGGTTAGGGTTAGGGTTAGGGTTAGGGTTAGGGTTAGGGTTAGGGTTAGGGTTAGGGTTAGGGTTAGGGTTAGGGTTAGGGTTAGGGTTAGGGTTAGGGTTAGGGTTAGGGTTAGGGTTAGGGTTAGGGTTAGGGTTAGGGTTAGGGTTAGGGTTAGGGTTAGGGTTAGGGTTAGGGTTAGGGTTAGGGTTAGGGTTAGGGTTAGGGTTAGGGTTAGGGTTAGGGTTAGGGTTAGGGTTAGGGTTAGGGTTAGGGTTAGGGTTAGGGTTAGGGTTAGGGTTAGGGTTAGGGTTAGGGTTAGGGTTAGGGTTAGGGTTAGGGTTAGGGTTAGGGTTAGGGTTAGGGTTAGGGTTAGGGTTAGGGTTAGGGTTAGGGTTAGGGTTAGGGTTAGGGTTAGGGTTAGGGTTAGGGTTAGGGTTAGGGTTAGGGTTAGGGTTAGGGTTAGGGTTAGGGTTAGGGTTAGGGTTAGGGTTAGGGTTAGGGTTAGGGTTAGGGTTAGGGTTAGGGTTAGGGTTAGGGTTAGGGTTAGGGTTAGGGTTAGGGTTAGGGTTAGGGTTAGGGTTAGGGTTAGGGTTAGGGTTAGGGTTAGGGTTAGGGTTAGGGTTAGGGTTAGGGTTAGGGTTAGGGTTAGGGTTAGGGTTAGGGTTAGGGTTAGGGTTAGGGTTAGGGTTAGGGTTAGGGTTAGGGTTAGGGTTAGGGTTAGGGTTAGGGTTAGGGTTAGGGTTAGGGTTAGGGTTAGGGTTAGGGTTAGGGTTAGGGTTAGGGTTAGGGTTAGGGTTAGGGTTAGGGTTAGGGTTAGGGTTAGGGTTAGGGTTAGGGTTAGGGTTAGGGTTAGGGTTAGGGTTAGGGTTAGGGTTAGGGTTAGGGTTAGGGTTAGGGTTAGGGTTAGGGTTAGGGTTAGGGTTAGGGTTAGGGTTAGGGTTAGGGTTAGGGTTAGGGTTAGGGTTAGGGTTAGGGTTAGGGTTAGGGTTAGGGTTAGGGTTAGGGTTAGGGTTAGGGTTAGGGTTAGGGTTAGGGTTAGGGTTAGGGTTAGGGTTAGGGTTAGGGTTAGGGTTAGGGTTAGGGTTAGGGTTAGGGTTAGGGTTAGGGTTAGGGTTAGGGTTAGGGTTAGGGTTAGGGTTAGGGTTAGGGTTAGGGTTAGGGTTAGGGTTAGGGTTAGGGTTAGGGTTAGGGTTAGGGTTAGGGTTAGGGTTAGGGTTAGGGTTAGGGTTAGGGTTAGGGTTAGGGTTAGGGTTAGGGTTAGGGTTAGGGTTAGGGTTAGGGTTAGGGTTAGGGTTAGGGTTAGGGTTAGGGTTAGGGTTAGGGTTAGGGTTAGGGTTAGGGTTAGGGTTAGGGTTAGGGTTAGGGTTAGGGTTAGGGTTAGGGTTAGGTTAGGGTTAGGGTTAGGGTTAGGGTTAGGGTTAGGGTTAGGGTTAGGGTTAGGGTTAGGGTTAGGGTTAGGGTTAGGGTTAGGTTAGGGTTAGGGTTAGGGTTAGGGTTAGGTTAGGGTTAGGGTTAGGGTTAGGGTTAGGGTTAGGGTTAGGGTTAGGTTAGGGTTAGGGTTAGGGTT